>JAVTVY010001976.1:0-35323 GCA_036873755.1 Hanleya hanleyi
TCTCCGGTTGAGAAGTCGGAAGGGTTGCTTGTGCTTCTTCCGTCATCGTATTTATTGACAGTGCTTCGCTGTGGCCAGAGCAGCTGTGATGGAGCTAGGTACATTTCGTACCCATGGAACAGTTCACAGCAAACCGTGCTAAGTGACGAAAGGATCATTTTCCAGGTCTATCGGAAGATTTGCTACGTTTTCTTCGGGAATGGGAAGTAAGGCTCTAGCAGCTCCTGTATACATACATAGAGCTATACTTCCCAATGCCTTGGTCATGGTAGCTCCAAGTCGAGCTTCATATTGTCTTCAAGATCTCTTCATCGTTTATTTTCCGAAACAGTGATTTGACGGCTCAGGTAATTTCTTGGCCTCACCACTCGCGACCATTGAAGCCGCACGTTCCCACCGAGCCGAGACCGCATCCGAATGACAGCAGGAGTCTTTAGGGAACTGATCGGATTGCTGCTCATTCTGCGTATCTTGGTTCTCTTTCAGCAATTCCTCAAGGATATCCTCGGCGCCCATCGATCAGTGCCTGCTGTCCTAGCGGTCAAAATGACGGGTTGCTGGAGAGCTAGGTATGTTCATGCAAACGTTGATATAGGTTATGAAATGCGTGAATCTAATATAGTCGTGGAGGCCCAAAACACTAATTTTCCTCAGCTGCTACCTTAGGGCTGCTCCTTCCTCAGAGGTGGAAATAACACCGTTACCCCGTATACAGTCTTCAAAGGATTCTCGGACCTAAGAATATGAGAGTGCTATCTAAGATGCTCCTGGAAGACCTGGTTTGCGTAAGAATCCATTCGACTGCATGGCTTTTTTCTTCGTGAGGGCTTTTGTCGCGCTGCAGTCATCGATGAGTGATCTCACCCGCAAACAGGTTGAAGAATACTCGAAGCCAATCTTGTAGGCGATCCCCAGGGTAAACGGCGTAGATTTGTCTCCCTTTCCATACCCACGCGCGATCTGTGTAGGTCTTGTTCCACCGGAGAGTGGGACAGAGTATGACAATGTGTTGAAACTTGCCTCGTTACCCGCCTCTTTCTGGAGGAAATTCCATGAGATCAAGGACGAACTTGGATTGACCGCATCCGGTCTGCCCACAGGCAATGCGCCAGTCTCCTGCTCCTTCTTTCACAGTTGGATGGTAATGCCCTCTAAGCAGTTTTCGACTTGTCGGCCCGATCCATGGAGGCAATCATTATCAGTGATCAGTGGTGCGATGATCGAGTCAAAGGGCGAATCTGTCTATCAAGTACCTTGACGGTCATGCCACTCTGGTTGAAAACTTTTGCAGCACGGGCTGTATCAACGGAACGGAGTTTTTCTCCACTAAATTACTTTATGATTTCAACCCAGTGCTGATACGGAACCAGGCCTGACGCGTACAGCTGATTAGGAACGCCTTCGATTGTCACGGTGGCTTCAGTGATCCTTGGAGTGAAGACATTTGCTGAGTCGCATTTGTATGGACCAACTTGTGTTGAATCTTCAAACGACAGCAGAAGTTCCTTCAATGTGGGCAGGAGTGTTGAGATTGATGTTCCACACCAGCTCGCTCTTGTTTAAGACCACAGAGTCCTTCAAAAAACGTTGAGTGACCTCTCAACCAAATCTGTGGTGGAATCAACGAGCCCCAGGGATCTCCCGAGCATGATTGCAGACGTACAGACGACGCCCCACCAGACCTTAGAGGAATAACAAATCAGAGGCTACAATGGAGGAGCATCCCCTCCCCATGGGAGCTGCCTGCTGTTCTACAGCGAACCCGATGAGAACTCACCAATAACCCAGCGAAAATTACAGAGCTTGACGAGCATATCACCAGAGAGCAGCCAAAACTGAAAGAGACAGCAGATAGGGTTCTGAAAAGGAGGAGGTGCAAAGACGATTGGGCGACCTTTAGGACGAAACGAACGCTCGCCTTGAGGTGGCCAGTAATAACAGGGAGGATCTGCGCTCACATGTTAACCGAGTGCGAGGAACGATTCAGCGCATTCTCCACGAGGATACGACTCTCGTCTCGCTGAGCGTCTCAGACCCCTTTGCAGAGAACAGGGTATCACCGTCTCGAGCATCCTGACAGCGCTGGGGTTTCTCGTGTCAACCCTGGTGCTCGCACTCACAGACGGAGGAGGAGGTGCATCCGACAGGAATCGCATTCGACCAGCGGTCTGAAGGAGTAGACATAAAGGGTGCGCTCCACACCTAAATGATGTGCGGACAAAAGCAGGCATGGGGGTTCGGGTCTTCGACCATAAATAGATGTAAAATCTTTAACAAAAATCCTGTAAAAGTATATATTTTCTAAATGGGCACACTCATGCCATTATTTTAGTAGACAATTTAGCTATCAAAATTGAGAATGAAAGGCGTGCAATCCTCCTTAAACCTTCTTCCACTTTTCTGAAAAAGTCCATAAAATGTATGAAAATGTGTCAAATTCGACCCACAACCTAGAGAAAACGTAAGACATGATTTTCTTTTCATGCGTATTAAAGTGTTTTCCGTCCAACGGACGATTTAAAATGGCGAAAAAAACAGGGGGTCGACCAACTCGTTTTTGTAAAAAAAATTCGTCATAAAGGAATCAACATTTTCACTTTTCATTTCCGGACACGATCAACTCTGTAGTGACGCGTAGGTGCGATCAACAAGCAATTGTTATATCCTCGTTTGGAGAAATGTTTACGTCCAGCAGGGTGATACTATAGACATCAGTTAATAGAAAGGCAGCAAGAATTACCATGCTGTCAAAAACGGGCGACCTTCCTTATTATGAAATCAAGGAGGGGCCACTTTGTGCGAAACCGTGGCAAGTGTGGAGTGCACCCTTAAAGGCTACGGTGTTTTCTCAGAATTTCTGTTCTCAAGGCTATGCCAATCTGGGAGTGTTCGCGAGTTTTTTGGTATGCGACACTCGCTTGTAGGCCGTTTTATGAGATATCTCATCAATCACTTCTCCACTACCCCATCAGGAGTTTAGGAGCTCAATAAAAATATCGTAGCATTTCGCTTCGACCGTGACAATCAAACTCATGTACAAAGGCCGGGAGTGCTTTCGAATGAGGCCTGCGGAGCAAAATAAATGTAAAAATAACTGAAATTCCAGCCAAATTGTCAATAATTTTGCATTCCGACTTTTCCAAAAGATTGGGGAGTGGGAGTACAAAATTCGAGATAAAAGGGACAAACCATAGTAATACGCTCTCACTCTCTTTAGTTCAGTGTATTGGCGTGATCCGTATTGAAAATTAATCATTTTGACATTTACGTGACAATATTGGGACATACAGGTCACTAATCGTAACATATACGTCAAACCAAGGGGAGGTAATTCTTTATAGGTCTAAATAGCATATATGCAAGGTCAATAATATCATACCATGTAGGATGCATAAAATCGAACCATTTCCGACTAAGATAAATGAAGTTTACGATCCTGTTCGATATAAAGTCATTTCAAGGCCCAAATAAACGTTTTTAACGAGTGTAGTGTAGGAGAACATGCACTGTTTGGCCTACTGGTGTATTATAACCGCACAATGGAGCCTACATTAAGGGTGCGCTCCACACCTAAATGATGTGCGGCCAAAAGCAGGCATGGGTTCGGGTCTTCGACCATAAATAGATGTAAAATCTTTAACAAAAATGCCATTATTTCAGGAGACAATTTAGCTATTGAAATTGAAAATGAAAGGCGTGCAATCCTCCTTAGACCTTCTTCAACTTTCTGAAAAATTCCATAAAATGTATGAAAATGTGTCAAATTCGACCCACAACCTAGAGAAAACGTACGACATGATTTTCTGTTGATGCCTGTTAAAGTGTTTCCCTTCCAACGGACAATTTAAAATGGCGGAAAAAAGGGGGTCGACATACTCGTTTTTTTGCAAAAAAATTTCGTCATAAAGGAATCAACATTTTCGCTCCCCGAAAAAGTGCGGATTTTGGCCTGCCAGATATTCATTTCCGGACAAGATCAACTCTGTAGTGGCGCGTAGGTGCGATCAACAAGCAATTGTTATATCCTCGTATGGAGAAATGTTTACGTCCAGCAGGGTGATACTATAGATATCAGTTAATAGAAAGGCAGGAAGAATTAACATGCTGTCAAAAACGGGCGACCTTCCTTATTATGAAATTAGGGCGGGGCCCCATTGTACGAAACCGTGGCAAGTGTGGAGTGCACCCTTAAAGGCTACGGTGTTTTCTCATAATTTCTGTTCTCAAGGCTATGCCAATCTGGGGGAGTTCGCGAGTTTTTTTGGTACGCGACACTCGCTTGTAGTATGCCGTTTTATGGGATATCTCATCAATCACTTCTCCCCTACCCCATCTTTGTTTTATCGACTTTTGCACAAAAATCCGGAGTTTAGGGGCTCAATAAAAATATCATAGCATTTCGCTTCGACCGTGACAATCAAACTCATGTACAAAGGCCGGGAGTGCTTTCAAATGAGGTTTGCGGAGCAAAATAAATGTAAAAATAGCTGAAACTCCAGCCAAATTGTCAATAATTTTGCATTCCGACTTTTCCAAAAGATTGGGGGGTGGGAGTACAAAATTCGAGATAAACGGGGAAAAACCATAGTAATACGCTCTAATTCTCTTTAGTTCAGTGTATTGGTGTGATCCGTATTGAAAATTAATCATTTTGACATTTACGTGACAATATTGGGACATACAGGTCACTAATCGTAACATATACGTCGAACCAAGGGAAGGTAATTGTGTATAGGTCTAAATAGCATATATGCAAGGCCAATAATATCATACCATGTAGGATGCATAAAATCGAACCATTTCTGACTAAGATAAATGAAGTTTACGATCTTGTTCCATATAAAGTCATTTCAAGACACAAATAAACGTTTTTAACGAGTGTAGTGTAGGACAACATTCACTATTTGGCCTACTGGTGTATTATATCCGCACAATGGAGCCTACATTAAGGGTGCGCTCCACACCTAAATGATGTGCGGCCAAAAGCAGGCATGGGTTCGGGTCTTCGACCATAAATAGATGTAAAATCTTTAACAAAAACCCTGTAAAAGTATATATTTTCTAAATGGGCACACTCATGCCATTATTTCAGAACACAATTTAGCTATTGAAATTGAAAATGAAAGGCGTGTAATCCTCCTTAAACCTTCTTCAATTTTTCTGAAAAATTCCATAAAATGTATGAAATGTGTCAAATGCGACCCACAACCTAGAGAAAACGTACGAAATTATTTTGTTTTTATGCCTGTTAATGTTTTTCCCTTCCAACGGACAATTTAAAATGGCCAAAAAAACAGGGGGTCGACCTCTCGTTTTTTGTAAAAAAAATTCGCCATAAAGGAATCAACATTTTCGCTCCCCGAAAAAGTGCGGATTTTGGCCTGCCAGATATTCGTTTCCGGACACGATCAACTCTGTAGTGGCGCGTAGGTGCGATCAACAAGCAATTGTTATATCCTCGTTTGGAGAAATGTTTACGTCCAGCAGGGTGATACTATAGATATCAGTTCGTAGAAAGGCAGGAAAAATTACCATGCTGTCAAAAGCGGGCGACTTTCCTTATTATGAAATTAGGGCGGGGCACTTTGTGCGAAACCGTGGCAAGTGTGGAGTGCACCCAAATACATTACTGACGGCACGGGCAACACTGCATCAAGTACTCTCGATAAAGCTGAAGACGACCATCGATCATGAGCATTTACGGTGCGAGTCGATCAGTGTCCAGACCCTGTTTAGTCTCCCAGTTTGCATCGATATACAATCATCGGATAACCATGGCCGAGGAGCGAAAAGACCCACAAAAGACGTAACAACGAAAAAGTATGTCTATACCCAAGGAATTAAAACATTGATGTTAGACGATTCGAACAGTACTTCAAATTATATCATCTGGAATCATTAAGAAAATCGGGAGCTGCCGCAGTTCTGCTGGAACTCGAGCCCGTCCCCAGCGAAGCGCCTTAGACCACTCGGCCACCGAGGGCCCTACTGACGCGGTATATATGGGATATGTTGATGCTGCCCTGGCCTCGCCGGAAATAGGGTTTGGATTATCGAAAATCACAATATGGGCCCAAGGCATCGGCAAGCTGAGACCAAATTTCAGTTAGTTCTTGTCTGGATAGGAGGCCTGCGCCCCACATTCTGGGTACGTCCTTCCGATTAAAGATCAGGTGATGCGGATGTCGCTGTTAATAAGTCAACACTTTATGACTGTCAGTAGTATACAATGCTGATTTCAAGCCCCATTGACCTTAAAAATTTGCATATCACGTGACCTTTGACCTTTGCGTCAGCCGATCAGAAGCGAGTATTTTGACCCCGTCGTATGCATGTACTTGGTTCTGGGGTTTTTCCATCACGGGGAGGTCACGTGATAGTTCAAGGTCATATTGAATGATAGGAATGCATGTACAGACCTGTTCATCCGGGGTTTACATTCTTGTAGAGGGACTTACAGCCGGGTATTTTAGGGTTGACCTATATCCGGGTCCTCTAGCAATGCGTGTATGTGTGTTTTTTCCACACCATACGGGTTCTTGTACATCCGGGTTCTTGTACAATCGTTGATGGTGGACAATGGTGTTTAAAAGTGGGGATTTTCATGGGATTGTTCCATTCATTGGCCTGCCTACTTGACCGGAGCTACCTGACCAGCCTGAGCCAGCCTGAGCCTGCTTGAGGAGTTACCTGACCAGCCTGAGCCTACCTACTGAAGACCTGCCTGAACGGCACCTACCTGAGCCAACAGCCATGGACTCATCTGACCGAGCTAAGCTGATGCAGCATCGTGTCCAGATCATTAGTGAGATGATGAATGTGGCCGAACTATGTGGTCTGCATGTGGTGGAAAACGTGATCACTGCATACATGGAAGAAGACATCATGGCACAGAATACCAATACGGCACGAAACAGAGCACTCATCGACACTCTATCGCGCCGAGGTCCTTTAGCATTTCAGGCCTTCCTGGAGGCGCTGAGAGAGACGGGAAATGAGGGAAAAGCATCTCTACTTCAACCCGAGGAACACACCTTAGTCATAGACATCCCCGAAGAGAGTACAGGTTACAACACATATAAGGGAAGTGGGAAGAGGTGCCGACATACTGACTGCGTCATATGACTTCACAGATTAGTCTTCTGGTAAACCTATTCTAAAGCACATACCAAGAATCTAACGATTCGTGATATGTGTTGTATCTCAGGTACGCTTTTATTGTACCTGTTCATGTGGCAACTTGGATGATATGACCACACGGCCCCTAGCACCGGCATAAGCGGTATTAGATACAAATCTAGAGAGCTATGATGGAAATGCTCTGACAACTCGTATACTGGTAATTGGTGAGTTGTTTCGCTGTGGCAACTCGTACATTGGAGATTGGTGAGCTGTATCGTCGTCAGATGTAAATGACGGCAATTAACACAACAGACTAGTTTGTAAGGCCCGATGTCGACCCAGCATCAACTTCCCACAAATGCCAACATATATCAAAGACCAAAAGGTCTGTACAGGGGGCGGGCCTCGGGGACGAAACGTCCACCAGCAGAATCTCGCCATATACAGGTAAAAATTACAACACATATAAGGGAAGGCAAGATCTAACGATTCTTGATATGTGTTGTATCTCAGGGTAGCAAACGTGCCCAGGAAGACCAGGAAGAGTCCGATCCACCTGCCAAACGTGCCCGTCCCCAACTTTAACACCTTTAAATATGCCTCAGCAAGAGCCTCAGCAAGCGGGGGAAGAGGTGCTACTCACTATGTCTGTGGAGCAGGTGAATGACATCATCCAGCAGGCCTACCAGGCGGCCCAGATGAACAGTTGGGAGCTCACGCCCTATTTAACTGTAACCGTGAAATATGAGCAAGTGCACTTTAATGCATTAGCCTGGGACGACAAACCACCTAAGCATATTGCCTTGACGTTTGAGCAATGGAAAAGAGTACAGAGATACACACAAAATCAAGTCATCGAGGCCGTCATTGAGAACCAGGGGCACGACACGAAATTTTGTTGTGGGGACGATGTGTTCCTCACCTGTTCTATGTTCAACAACATGCTGCTGGAACATATTCGTAAATGGAAGTTGAAGAAAGATACTACGCGTATTCCCTTACCTGAGGGAGTTATCCTGCAAATACCCGCGTGGCGGAAGCTTCAGGGCCTCACAGACGAAATTTCTGAAGCTCTGCATGACCAGCTGTCTGAGTATATCTATAAAAAGTGCATTGAAACCTTCCTGAATCATCTTAAACCTCGCATTGAACACGAGCGTCTCCAACAATGTGCAGGCTGTCAAGAACAACGGGTCGTTAGACATGCATACGTGTCTGGGCATTGTGGCACCGCCAGACGCGCTGATGACTGAGGCGCTACACGACATCAACGACACGGAAATCGCGGAGGCATTGGAAGCGGCCTGTTCACCGAGAATTCCCCGTGAGCAGATTGCGGCCTTCATATTCGTGCACCAGGGGCGAAAAGACATGGAAGACTTCAAACAAGTCTTGTTGGCTAAATAATCTAAATATTGAACAATCAGACATGACCTGGCAAGAAAGACATGATTTCAAACAAGTCTTGTTGGCTAAATATTGAGCATTCAGACATTACCGTATTCCTACATTCTATGTTCATTCTATGTTCATTCCATGTTCATTCTACCATCATGGTGACACCGTATAACGCTATTAGAAAATTTAACACAACGAGCCTACCGTGGTGAAAATCTTATGTTCATTCTACTGTGTTGTTAATAAATATTGGAAATTCAACTAATGTGTGTCACTCTATGCAGGGGAAGGTGTGGGAGATGGTGTTGTGCTTTTTAGTTAGAAGGCTGGCCCTGATAAGGGACGTTAGGAAATACAGAGGATTGGTCATCAGATAGTTCACGACCGGTAGATTCTTTTCACTCTACATACGGTTCCCCGACGCACAGGGCACCGTAAAGCCACATGAAAGTCTCCTGTGTCCGGGCAGTGGCAGCACCCCGCATTGGTTAAGAAGCTTAGAAGGCAAGGACCACATACGGCCCCGTCTCAGCGTCCTGGCAGATGGTGCATGCGGATTTCCTTATCTCTTTATCTTTGTCCAATCTTGCAGAAAGCACAGACTATTTTGTCTTTCTGGCCATGATGTCCAGACAGACTTCGCTGACGTCCGCGCGCACTCAGCCGGGTTCTCTACGGTAGAGAATAAAAAGCGGGCTGTTTGTAATCTTCAACATGCAATATCTTGACGAAGCAACAGGTGAATTCATCGATATCGAAGTTTCGCAACAACACCAACAATATCTTGACGACGCAACATGTGAATTCATCGATATCAAAATGACCACACAAGACAATAGTACGAACGAGGGTTGGCTGGAAGAGATTATAGACAATATGTTGAGAGAAGAAGAAGAAGTAAAAGAAGAAGACAAAGAACAGACGGTAGAGGGTCATTTGACGAAAGTGCCGCAGCAGGAGCAACAGCAGCAATATCTTGACGACTACAGCACGGAAATAACAAGGCTGCAGAGGGACACAACACTGGAGGTGGTAAAGCAATTACCAAAAGTTATTTGAAAATCCGAAAATTTTGATTGGTCAATGGCGGCCATTTTAATTTACGAAACAACTTTTCAAATCGTACTTTGGAAGCCCCAGATTCATCGAACATGTGTATCAAGTCTCGAGGCAATCAGTCCTGTGGTTCCAGAGGAGAAGATTTTGAAAGGTTTTAGGATAAATCCAAGATGGCTGCCGGGGCTTTTGACCAATCGGCTTTTTCTTTTGGTATGCATTAGATCACACGTTCCCCAATACCTATGTGAAGTTTCGACATCATTGGTCGAACGGCGGCTGAGGAAATTATCCCACAAAATACGGCGGAAGAAAAATAATAATACCAATAATAAGAGGTTTGCACGCCTATGGCTTGCAACCCTAATAATAATAATAATAATACCAATAATAAGAGGTTTGCAGCCTCTGGCTTGCAACCCTAATAATACCAATAATAAGAGGTTTGCACGCCTCTGGCTTGCAACCCTAATAAAAATAATAATAATCCGAACAACAATAAGAGTCTTCCGCCTAACAATACCAATAATAAGAGGTTTGCACGCCTCTGGCTTGCAACCCTAATAAAAATAATACCAATTGGAGCTGCTAGCAGCATCGAGCCGGGGACCAGGTCTACACAGGGCCTAGTATCCAGGCCTATGCCGGAATGTGGCCGCCAAACCGTTCAGCTAATCGACAGTATTTTTCATTCAGTGCCGACCTTCACAATATATCTCAGCAGCCTTGTAATCTGTACCTATCAAAGTTCAACAGAACAAACGCTTGCAATATGGGTAAGGTTTATCACAAAATCCGTGTGTTCATCTTCCAACAATTTTGATTGGTCGACGGCGGCCATCTTTTTCCACGAATGAAATTTTTCAATCTGAGAACAAGAGAACTCGATCCAGTGATCATGTGTACCAAGTTTTACAACGATCGGCTTAGCAGTTTCAGACGAGGCGATGGTTGAATGTTTCACCTAAATCCAATATGGCCGCCAAACCGTTCAGCCAATCGAAAATATTTGCTTTCAGTGCAACAGACCATGGCCTTCCCGATATATTGCAGTGACCTAGAAATCCGTATCTATCAGGGTTCAAGAGAATAAGCCGTTGCAAAATTGGCAAAGTTTTTCACATAATTCAAGATGGCGGCCAAACCACGTGACCTAGGAGCAAAATTTTTGCATATTCATGATCGCCATGTTCTATAACATACATTTCATAACTTTTGCGGTCAAAATCCGTTACTTGAAAATCCGACCATTTTGATTGGTCTTTTTTAACGGATGAACTTGATAAGTCATAATATGGGAGAACTCTGTCCATTGATCATGTGTACCAAGTTTCACAGCGATCGGTTCAGCGGTTTCAGAAGAGAAGATCGTTGAAGGTTTTAAGCTAAATCCAAGATGGCCGCTAAACCGTTCAACCAATCACCGGCATTCGCTTTCAATGCAACAGACAATGGCCTTCCCCATATAGTGCAGCAGACTAGGAATCTGTATCTATCGCGGTTCAAGAGAATAAGCTCTTGCAAAATTTTCACAAAATTCAAGATGGCGGCCAAACCACGTGACCTAAGAGCAAAATTTTTGCATATTCGTGATTGCCGTATCATAGAACATATATTTAGTCGCTTTCCCCGTCCAAACCCGTTACTTAAAAATCCGACCATTTTGATTGGTCGGTGGCGGCCATCTTGTTTCACGAAGCAACAAATCCTACAGAAGAATTGAAGACTCTGACCCATAAATTACGTACTCCAATTTTCAAATTAATCGGTTCCGTGGTTTCTCCGGAGAAGAGCTTTGAAGGTTTTGAACTTTTTCCAAGATGGCCGCCATACTATCTGACCAATCAGAGCCCACTTGAAATATGCACTTCTCCAATAAGTCTACTATCAACTGTCCAAGTTTCAAGTCTGTGGGCCAAGCCGTTCTGGATATGTGGCTGGAACAAAAACGGTGGATAAAAGAATAATAATAATAGTGAATCCGAACGATTTCAAGAGGGGACCTCGGTCCTCCGGACCTAGTCCCCTAATAATAAGAGGTTTGCAACCTCTGGCTTGCAACCCTAATTAGAACGGGGGAAAAACAATTTTGGCGAAAAACTAAACGGAGAAACCGGCCAAAAACCAATCCGCACTGTGTCCGACCGCTTGATCCACGCTAATCCCCTGTTCGCAGCTGGATAAGAACCCCGCTGAGACAATGCTGTGATCGCTTGAGTAGGATGACAAACACAGTGTACGGTGTTCCGGCTTTATTATAATTATTTGACGGGCAAAGTAAGTTATAGGCCTATGCATTGCTTATCAAGATTGTGCCGTAAACGTCCTGTTCAAACTTCATTTACACATTCGGTAACAGACATTGTACTAAAATTTTCAAATATTCACAGTTTCATGGCTAAAACGACGATGTTATGCTAGGTGATCCAATTAGTTAAACGCTTCTTTAGCCGTGGACCTCAATACCCAGTCTTCGCGGCTTGAGCGTGAGTAATCCTTATACCCCGATGTGTCCCCTGGTGCGCGAAGTTCGCCTGATTGAGCCTCACCCACTGCACCACGAATGACTTGAGTTTTAAAAAGTCAGTTTTCACGACAATGCACTAATTTTCATAATTTCTTATTCCCGATACAGTAACCTTAAAATGTAATTCTGGAGAAAAGTATAGCAGCTATTTCAGAATTGGTTATATGATTATGTCATACTAACTATTAGTTATAACTACAGCATAGAAGGACAATAATAGCGGAGATTTTTGCAAAAAAAAAAGTCCCAGTTTACCCCAATCTCCCTTACGATATCTGTATTTTACCAAGATTACCAATTGAGAGTAATATTTTACAAAAACTTATATAGCCGAACAAAACATTTCATAAAGAATCATATTTTGGGTTCCTTATTGTATTGTTATATACCCCGACTACTTTGTCCAAGTCTTGTACCGTTTACTGCCTGGACACAAAGATCACCTCTAAATATCAAATATTAAACTTTGTATTAAGTGCCAATTTCTCATATTCATTTCGGGCAGGATATACGGAATTCACAAGAAGAAGGAATAATATTTTGACAGAAGAAAAGCTGTTGTGGCAAACACATGCCAGTTTGAATTAGCGACCACCTAATGAGCAGAGATGGAGTCATCCTCTTCGAGCTGAGATGAAATAGCGTGAACATGCAATTAAGCGGTGTATCTTCGCGAGCCGTTTATGAACCCACACATAGGTCTCTTTGTCCCGAAACTGCTAAAGGCTCTAATGAAATCCATACATACATATACATCCTGTAACTTGGCTGGGTGTTCATCATTTCATACAGGGGCCATTCACAGCAGCAAAGAGGATCAAGGTGAAACTGATTACTGACTGTCAAGTAAGATTCACGACGTTGCCAGCTATACGTTAAGTGACAAGAGGTAGGCATGTGTTCGGATAGCTCTGCTTGACGGCCGTACTCAGTCTATTTTGGCAGGCATGTGTTCGGATAGCTCTGCTTGACGGCCGTACTCAGTCTATTTTGGCAGCCGCTAGCGTTTGTAAATAAAACCTCCACAACTAGACATGTGCGTGAAGTACTCCGTCGTCTTACCATTTCCATCTTGACATTGACAACAACACATTAGTTGTTAAAATTAACTAACTTAGGCTGCTCACCCCCGAAGCGGAGTATCGTGTGGTTAGGCGGCCAGTTTGATCAGCCAAAGGTTCACATTTTCACTATTTTTCAGTTAGTCGCGAAAATATTTTTTGGCTTGGAATTATAAAAACACCACAGACTTACTAGTTACTTGCTCGTCATTCTTTGATGTGCAATTCATACAATAACAGCGCTTCCCTACAGTGGTTTGATTAGAAATGATTTTCGTTGTCGTTGTTGGTGTTATTGTTAATAACAAAGAAATATATAGTTCTACAAGAACAGAATGATTCCCGACATTTTCACACACCACATTGACAGTGGATACGATAATAACAGAGTTGGAGATAATATTATTAGATTACACCTTCCGCTCGCCATCACTCGCCATCACTCGCGCTTACTCTCCCCTCCATATCAGTCACATTAATCAGAAAATATATTAAAACTATCAATGCGCAACATTAAAACGGGGAACAGAGAAGTTCACATATCACATATACCGGTATATTATTAGTTATACGGAATGAGATTTGCGCTTCGGAAGAATATGGCGAGAGAAAACAAACCGAATCTCAGAGCCTTCCTTGGCCACTCTTATTTTGTAGACTTTTCTATGACCATGTTAGTAAGTTTAGCGAATTTTTACTTGCATTCAGCGTCATTGTAGGGAGGGCAAGTGGTACCGTATCAGGGTGAAGTGTCGAAATATGGGGTCTTTATATCAAGACCTATATCAACCCTATATCAAGGTTAGTGGGTTGTTGTTGGTATGGGCTGTCCTGTTCGTTTCGTCCTGTCCCCTCCCCCCCCCCCAAAAACACACACACACACAGGCAGTCCTCCGATTGATTATTGATGAAAAAGGTGGACATATAAAAATGGGGTGGGATTTTCTAAGTCTGGATGCATGATTATAAAAAAGCAAAACCAAAACACAAAAAAACAGTGATATATATTTATGTAACAGAAATCATTAACCCTATCTGGCCTGGGCTTTTTGAGACCTGTCCTGGCCTGGGGAGGGGGACGAAATGGCCCCACTAATTATTTTTCTTACCCCTTCCCTTGAGCTAGGGAGCTGAGCTCCTATCAATTACAAACCCTTCATTAAATTAGACGACCCTTATTGTCACAGTGAAAATCTTTCAAGCGACATTTGATCATTTGAATCAGACTCAAACTTTCCAGCTACACCCAGGCACCTGCAAAAGAGGTACTGAAATATTAATAATAATATCGTGTAAAAACTCAAACTCAGTTCCCAATACTCATTAGGGAAAAGCAGAAATTTTGAAGAAATATGACCAAAACATCACTTTTCTGGTACCCACGTGGCCGCCATTTTTAATTTACCCATGATCGGGGGGGTTATTGAAATAGGCTCAAAATGACCCCAATATGATAAACTATAAAGTCAAGGAGTTTCAGCTCTCCGTTTTTTTGTCGTTCCGGAGATAGCTCAGAAAGTTTGATAGGGGGGAGGGGGGGATTTCGGATTACCGAAATCCCCCCCCCCCCGGCCAGATAGGGTTAACATAAATGCATATTGGTAGTTTTTGATGTACGGTTACCACAGCAGATTCCAAAATTGTACTGTTGTAACAGCAATTCTCCATCGTAACCAGACATTTTATTATAATAGGGAACAAGGCATGTCTCATTATTATGCATTATCATTAGATGTCAATTTAATCCTTTATCACCACCTGCTACAGATAATATGTTCATCAGCTTCTATGGTTGATGTTTGAAGAACGACTTCTTTTATCTCCATTAAACAGGGGTAGTAAGCTCAATTAGATGGAAAAATAGTTTTAAATTGAGTTTTGCAAGTGCTCTTGAGCTGTGCAATATCACTGAGGGTGGTTGAAATTTTATATACATGGGCCTACCTGCTACAGTTAAAGTATTTTGTCTGCTAAAATCATTGGGGCCTCGTGTGCGTGTGTGTATATTTGCATCAGGAAATATTGGCCTGTGAACTTTGGTCCCTGCTGTGTTAAATGCAATTCAGACAGAAAACATGACATTTTTGAATAAATTGGTCATTGAATAAACTGGTTTAAGAAATGACTTTAGTGATCTTTCAGTCAGTCTAAGTCTTTTATCTCTTCATTCTAAATTCACCTCTGGAAGTTGTAGAAAGTTGTAAATTTGATTTTCCCGCCTCGACTGTTGAATGGGTATTCCATATCAGGTTTGCCGGAGGCGTGTCGCGACATTCGCGACTGACCAATCAGAATTGAGAAATAAGCCCGCCATAATCTCGGTGAGCCGGGATGAACGGCCAGTGACGTTAAATTTTGAATCACCCGGCAAAGGTATAAAATTGCACAAATTTACTAATATGACGATGGGAATATATAGAGTGACACTTGTAGAATGTGCTGATGTATTTTGTTTGGAGGTAAACCGTTTATTTCTCGTTTAATCCAAAGTGCGTTTCACACCTTGGTGTATTTTTATATAAATCATGGGGTTATGAATAGAATGTTGACCCCCCCCCCTCCACAAAAAAAACACCTCTTGCTTCGAGGGCCTGTGCTGCTGTGTCGGAGCGCTGGGAAATCTGCAATTGTACATGTATGCAGATATATTTTAGCTGTGATTTCATTAATAGGTCTACAGATTAATCAACAATGCATTAAAATTGATGAGATTATGATTTTATCTTCCCAAATCAAACCAAAATCAAACAAAAATCGGACGGACTATGATCAACCCGGCCGACAGCAGTGCGCACAAGCTCGGTGGAGGCAGGGTCAACCATAGACGGGTTCATGGGGTTGAGAAAGCTGTTTTAAGTCTGTTTTCAGCTTTGAATTAATGAAGGTGTGTGCACCGATGTTTTGTTTAATTGTCGACGAATTTATATTACACCAGTTTGTGTCTCGTATTCTCTCCCTTTACCTATGATTGAAACGTTGATTTCACCTTTCCCCAACTTGCACCATGCTGCAGGCGAACACCTGGTCGTTGATAAGGACGGCTGCACGTGAGCCCTTGACTCCAGGGGTATACGCGGTATATTCGTCCAGCAAATTCCATATTTTCCCTGCAGATTTGAAATACGATGTCACACGTTAGGCCAGCCAGCCAATCAAAAGTCTGCAATCTTCTCTGAGATATGATAAGTATTGTGTATGTCATCTCGTTTGATATATGTTGAATTTTAGCGTCGATGGTGATGGCTGGCTGGATTGTTAGACTTGCTAAGTAAAACGCGTCTATCGGAAACTCTGTTACCTCTGTGTATACATTTATGTATGACATGTTTCACAATCATGTTTGCATAATGTTCCATTGTCCGATCAATGAAGAAACGCGAATCAGATGCCGTAATAATAACAAGTTGATATCTGCTTTTCTCAGAACGTATTAATCAGATCATTATTTAATTCTAACAAAATCTGTCGGAAAACCGGGCTTGAAACCCCATGCAATTAAGCAAGTACATGTTATTTTTTCGATAATTGCACAATGATCCCGCTAGGATCGCCTTTATTCCTATTTCCGTTTTACCAATCGTCTGTCGTCTGTTAGGCAATAAACGGTGGTGCTGGCCACTCTGCCGCCGCGTCGTAGATCTATAGTCTGTCCATTTTAATTAGTCGTCTACTTTGGAGCTTGTCAATAATCAGCAGTTAACTCTGCATAAATTTTCTTTTTTGCATCGTGTAGAACAAACAGAACTCTACAAAATGACTACCATTTCTCCGTGATATCGATCATATATCGCTCTTGAAATAACTTTGTAATTCTCTCCATATAAAACTTCAGTACAGTTGTTTCATGTACCGGGACTCAATTACATAGGGAGACGTCATAATGTATTCGTGTTGTCCAGCACAAAGGTCAACAATGCCGTGTACGGTCATAGAGGTGTGTGCGGTTTATCATTCGGCAATTTCACTGGGCATGGGATATGAGCGACACTCCCACGGACCGCCTGTTATTACTGTATTCGGCATCAATGATCTTTGTGCCAGTGTGACCATGAATACATTATGACGTCTCCCTATGTAATTGAGGCCCGGTACAGAAACAACTGTACTGGAGTTTTATATGGAGAGAATTAAAAAGTTAATTCAAACGTGATATATTATCGATATCATGGAGAAATCGTAGTCGTTTTGTAGAGTTCAGTTTGTTATAGGCCTACACGCTGCAAAAAAGAAAATTATTACAGGGTTAACTATTGATTTTTGACAAGCTCCAAAGTAGACGACTAATTAAAATGGACAGACTTTTAGTAGTTAACGATGGCGACAAAGACTGACGAACGTCGGTTGGAAACAAAGATATTGTTTCATGTCTACCAAGCACAAAACGGGTAATTTTGCAAATTAAGTTTTCGAGGCTCTATACTGCCTTGGATGTGACAAATAATGCATCAATGTGAAGGGTGCGCGGACATTTCCCCCTGAGGACATTTCCCGCTTCAGACATCCTCCCATTCGGGTACATAACATACCCATCATGTGAATTAATTATTTAGTGACAATACATGTTTAGGACATGAAGAATACTGAGCAGTGTTACACTTATACAGTGTTGTATAAATGTATAGTGTCTACGTGGGGTGGACACTTTTACACACCCTCTAAAATATGTCTTTATATATATATATCTTTACCTCGGGTGCAATCCAATTTCTGCCCAGAATACATACATTACATTTGGAAAGTTTTGACTTGTACACATATTCTTTGATGAGCAGCATCAAAGTATTCATGATCTGATGATTATTCCCCAGCCTAATATCATTTTTTCTGCATTAAGATTGCCTCTAAGCCCAGCTGTATTTAGGCACCAGGTTTTCCAGGTCTTTCCAGACAGGAGAGAGGAAACCTGTCACACTCGATGAAAGCATGTTCAATTGTTTCTATATTGTCAATACAGTTTTCACAATGGTCATTATCCGATTTACATATTTTGTATAAAACTGATTGTGTAAGTAGTAGTATAAGAGGATTACGAGTCAACTTGACCTACTTTTTTGTTCCCCCCGGTGGAGGATTGAGGAGGAACTTGATCACGTGATCAAGGCATGTCTAGATGGTGGGATGGGTTCAAAATGGCGGCTGATGTGGGATGGGTTCAAAATGGCGGCTGATGTGGGATGGGTTCAAAATGGCGGCTGATGTGGGATGGGTTCAAAATGGCGGCTGATGTGGGATGGGTTCAAAATGGCGGCTGTGTGGGGTGGGGTGGTCAAAATGGCGGCTGTGTGGGGTGGGGTGGTCAAAATGACGGCTGTGGGGTGGTGGTGGTCAAAATGGCGGATTGTAGAAAAACGTATAAAAGGAGGTGATTTTTAGGGGTGGGGTGTATTCATTGGCCTATCTACGGTCGCAGAGCCATGACGGAGACCCAGCCCTATGCGACTCGCATTTTACAGCATGCCACCGTGGTAAATTCATTCACGGGTTACCGAGCAGTGGTCCGGTCCATGTTTGCAGATGGCGACGACAACGAGGGGCGACGCCAGATCCTGAACGAGTTCACAGAAGCGGTCCTCCACAGAGTGCACTCGATGGAGAGGCGTGCCATCACTCACCACTACTGGACTATGACAGCCATCCTTGATGCCTGGGCTATGGACCACGAGCGCTCACGCCGGAACCAGCACCGGCTGGTTGGCCTCATACTAGTCTGTGCCCTATTGACCCTGGCGCTGTGGTATTGACACTATAAATACCAGGGTCAGACAGAGTGTGTGTCATTCACCGTTCGACATTTGGAGCAAGCATGTCATCCGACCTACGACCCATCCTGCCCCTTACACCCCAGGTGGGGTTACACGTCTATGAAGATAAAGTCACCCTCGTGGAAGACCGTGGAGATATTTGCTGGTCGCCCGCTGAGACCGTATCGAATACGGTGACGCTACACCGTGACGGCTGGACCAAATTCAAACGGGTGTTGAGCGGTGAGCTCGACGGAAACCTCATCCACATAGACAATGCCAACTACGTACACCGTGGACCCTTCTTTGCCCGTGTGGGACGTTACCACGATCCTACGCAAAGCTTCACTCTAGACCCTGATCTGTGGACAGCCTTGGAGAAAGTGGTGCCTATTGTGGACCAGCTCTTTACACCGGACGAACGGTCATCAGACCAGTTGGGGTGGGCTCGTGCTATTGAGGACGCGCTGGCTGAACCCAATGAGCAACTGTCTAGTCATGAACCAGACGACGAGGCTATAGACTATCCGGCTGAACTGAGTCAACCAACACAACGGTGGTAGAAACTTGTTATAAATAAACCATACTCTCGGGGTCCATCAGCATTGTGTCACCATGAAGCGCTGGGAGAAGGTGTTGGATAAGTTATACTACAGTCCCGACAGTCCGGCGGCCTATAGTGCATTGTCGGCTCTCTATCGAGCGGCCAAACCCCAAGGGATACAACGTGCTCAAGTCTGAGATTGGTTAAGAAAACAAGACACCTATACCTTACATCGAGCTGTCCGTCGCCATTTTCTACGCAACCGGGTCATCGTGGGAGGAATAGATGCCCAGTGGCAAGCGGATTTGGTCGATATGAGTGCCTTTGCCAAACACAACGATGGGAATCGATATATCTTGACGTGCATCGATATCCTATCCAAGTATGCGTGGGTGGTATCCATCCGGACGAAAACGGGGGCAAATCTCATAGCGGCGTTCAAAGACATCTTCAAGACCGGGCGCAAACCTTTGTATTTGCAAACCGATGAAGGCACGGAATTCCTCAACAGACCGTTCCAAGCCTTTCTCAAGAAACAGAAGGTCTTCTTCTTCCATACGTACAACGAGACCAAGGCTTCCGTGGTGGAAAGGTTCAACAGGACATTCAAAGGCCGCATGTATAAATATTTCACCTATAAGAATACAAGGCGGTACATCGATGTTCTCCCGAAACTTGTGAGGGGTTACAATCGAGCCTATCACCGGAGTATAGAGAGAGCCCCCATTACCGTGACCCAACGCAATGAAGCCCAAGTCCGGCGTGTCTTGTACCCCATACCATCGCAACGAGCACCGAAGGCGGTGTACAAGGTCGGGAACCCTGTACGGATCAATAAAGTCAAGGGCAAATTCGAGAAAAGTTACTTGCCCAACTGGAGCGATGAACACTTCCTGATTAAACGGCGCCTACCCCGACAGCAGCGAGTCTATGAACTGGAAGATCTTCAAGGGGAACCGTTGTTAGGGACGTTTTACGAGACGGAATTACAGCCTGTCCTAAAAACACAGCAAGACTACTACACGGTGGAGCAGATTTTGAAAACGGAACGTCGACGTGGCAAACTGTTTCATTTCATCAAATGGCAAGGCTGGCCCAGTTCCTTCAATTCCTGGGTCGCAGCCAACCAGGTGAAACGACTATAAAGCCAGACACCACTGCCGTCATCCTTCATTCCACGTCCGACCATGAACACGGTGCAACCGTCTCTGAACACAGCGTCTTCCAAAACGCGCAAAGCGCAAGTGGGCTTTGGGGTGATAGTGCTAACCCTGCTGAGTGTGTTGTACGGAGGTGTGTTTTACGACGTAGCGTATGTCAGTACGTTACTTAACCAACTGAGAACACCAGCCATCAGTGAAACCGGTCTACAGAGAGCACCAGTCGTATCGAGCCCAGTCATCACCACCACACCCCGTGTACAAGCCACAACGAGCTCCACACCACCGCCAAGTACACCCACTACGTCTGAAGACCCACCGGATTTCATCCCTCACAGTGAACCGACAACGACGACCCACGTTGTACCCACCACCACCATCATCATCCCTGACAGTGAACAGACAACGACGACCGACGTTGTACCCACCACCACTCCAGTTCACTCGTACGAAATTTACAAGAGCGGGTTACCACGACAGCGGATATCGCAGGACCGACTATCGCAGGACTTGCGTCATCGCAGGACCGACGGGTTCCGGCAAAACGCACTTCGTCAGGAAGCCCCTTCAACACGCCGACAGCATGATCACTCCACCTATTGCCCGAGTCGTGTGGTGTTACGGAGAATGGCAGGAAGCGTATGCAGCAATGCCCCACATCACGTTTGTGGAAGGCCTACCTAACCTGGCGGATTTGGAACCCGACACCTTGGTGGTTCTGGATGATCTCATGGCGGAGACGGATGCGCGGGTGACCCGACTCTTTACCAAAGGCAGCCATCATCGACGGCTCAGCATCATCTACATTGTGCAGAATCTGTTCAGTAAAAACAAAGAACATCGGAACATCAGCTTAAATGCCCACTACCTGGTGGTCTTCAAAAACCCGAGAGATACCACTCAACTGCTGTACCTGGCGAGACAGATGTATCCCGGCCGCACACCCTTTGCGTTAGAAGCCTTCAAAGACGCCACAACCCCTCAGCACGGGTATATGCTCTTCGACCTCCCGAACATCTTCGACTACGGACCGGCATCTTTCCCGGAGACACCCACCACGTGTACATGCACAAATAATGTAAACACACCTACAGTGGATCCCCCAGCTGGGGTGTGTGTGTTTGATGATGGGGATAATAAAAAGAATGAATACCACAGCAGGGTTGATTTTTTGTCTCTGAAGTAGATAAAAAGAGCAGAGTTGTGGGTTCTGGCATTAGTTGTACATGATGTCTGCGCGAGTACGGAAGCACGCTCCCACGCTCCGTGTATTGAAGACGGCCCCACCCGAGTTAGTCCGAACCATTGTACGCGGTGCGGACCCTGCTCTCGTGTGCTGTCTGTGCGAGATTGGACTCAATATCTTAAAAGGCAACGTGCCACTGACTCCGGCTCAGAAGACCAAGTTGGCCAAGCATAAGACAGGTCTCCGAACCTTAGTCCAGAAGCGGGTCTCTCAAACACAAAAGAAAAAGGTGTTACAGAAAGGTGGATTTCTCGGGGCTATCTTAGCACCGTTGGCCGCTTCCGTCTTGGGTCCAGTATTGGGTGGACTCTTCGGCCGACAATGAACCACACGAAAAAAATGGTCCTCGTCGAGCCTCGGCTCCTTCAAAACCTCCAATCGCCCTACCCTGTCCCACCTACGGTGAAGACCATACACACCCTCGATGGAGAGATGCAACAGATCTTACAGAGACCGGAGTTAAGCGACAGTGAGAAAGTACAACGGTACAATGAGACGCTTCAGCGGTACATGACGTTCATGGACCAATACAAATCCCTCTCTACTCCAGCACTACCACCACCACCACCACGTGACAGACCGCCGACCTCAGCACCGTTCCAACAGCCGGGTGGGGTAGCCCCCACAGCCCCACAGTGGGTGGAAGATGAAGTCCTGAAGAGTGTACCTGCCTCGTTCAAGAAACAAGCTGGCCTGGTATTACAACGGATGAAACAGAATCCTAACATGACCTGGAATGATAAAGGCGAACTCCTGGTACAGAATCAGGTGGTCCCCGGGACCCACATGACGGATTTAGTGAATGACCCGATGCGTCAACGCAGATCGCACACGGATCCTCGAGGATGGGAGGTCTTCGCTCAAGGCTTGAAAGACATGCATGTACCACAGGAATTGGTGGGGAACCCCCACCGCTGGGCCTTTATGCAGCGAACCCAGCAATCGCCGAGCGGTCCACTACCTTCTTGGGAATCCGACTGGGAACCGGAGTCACCCCCCAAAACTCCACCACCACCACAACGGGCATCTTCTTTTCAAACCTTTAAAAAAACACCCTCGATCAGGACACCCCACATCTCCAGAGCCGTGACACGTAGCAAGTCAACGCGACGAACACGACGCCGGACACAACCGCCCAAGGCCTGGAACACCTATTAAAACCAACAGCAGCAGCAGGACAGCTCAGTCGCCATGTTTTGCCTCACCCTACCCAGTAACAGTTCGCTGGATGTGTTTCCTGACAGCACCGTGGCCAAGTATGTGACTCAATTACCGCAACCGTTGCATTTACCTGGCCGGTGGGAATGTGGACTGATGGATATTCAGTACCCTTACTCATGGTACAACGTGCGAGCCAATGAAGTGTGGTACGAGGTGACCTACGAAGGCAAAAACACCCGACTCATCCTGCCCGAAGGCCAATACGATACCCCCAAGGAGTTCATGGGTGGGCTGACAAGACTGTTGCATTATAAGGCTCTACGGGAGGTCACGAATACTTCAAAACCCATCAAATCCTATCCCTTCAAGAATCACGTGGACTTCGATTACAATGCACATAACGACAAGGCAGAGCTTATCGTCTCCGGCAAGGCGAGTGTCGTACTGAGTCCTATCCTACAGCAAATGCTGGATTTCGATCTAAAGACGTTCGCTGGTCCCACTGAACACCATGGCGAGATGCCGATGGATATGAAGTCGGGTATGTACGGACTCTACGTCTACTCGGGCGTGGTGGACAACCACATCGTGGGCGATATCAACACACCTCTGTTACGGGTAGTCCCCATTAAAAAGACGTGTGGAGGTCAAGTCACCCACAGTTTCACCCACATGCTCTACTTGCCCGTACGACAAACCGACATCAACACGATCACGGTGGATATAAGAGATGACACGGGACGACCGGTGGCATTCGAACGCGGGAAAGTGATGCTGACACTTCATTTTCGACAAGCACGTGCTCCCCACTTTGCATAATGAAAGTACCTTACGAGTGCAATGCACGCAGCTATATGGACTATTATGCCCAACAGGCCGGGGGTGGCTTTCCGGTCTTTAGCGGTGCACGCATGCAGCGAGGACATGGACTGGGGAACATACTCGGCAGCATCGTCAAAACGTTCCTGCCCTTGGTGACGCGTGGGGTGAAAGCAATCGGCAAACAAGCGGTACGCAGTGGACTGCAAGTGGCCGGTGATGTCTTGGGGGGTACGGCACCCAAAGAATCCGTGAAACGGCGTGCCAAAGAAGCGGGAAGGCGTCTTGGTGGCCAAAGCACAACGCACCGTTGGGAATAAAAGAGCTGCCCCACCGAGACCACGCACCAGTCGACGACCGACCCAGCGACGACGCACATCGAAGAAGACCCGGGATATCTTTTCTTAAAACATGTCCTTGATCCACGCCGAGTCCTGCCCCTCCACCAACAGTGAATTTGATTTGTGGACCGTGCCGCCCACACAGACCAGTGCCGAACAAGGATTATGGGTGGGGCATCTCCCGCTCTCCAGCATCAATGAAACAGGGCCCATCGAGTTCACCATCAGTAATGCGGATACGGCCTATGTGGATTTAGCCCATACATACTTGTATGTGAAAGCCAAGGTGGTCAATGGGGATGGCACCAGAATCATCTAAGCTGCAACGGTGGGCCCGACGAATCTCTGGCTGCACTCGATGTTTCAACAGGTGGATATTTTTCTCAGCGACAAACTCATCAGTGACTCGACCAACACGTACCCCTATCGAGCCTACATCGAGACACTGTTGTCGTATGGCCGAGAGGCTAAAAAATCTCAGCTGACAGCCGCTTTATTCTACCAGGACATACCCAAACGATTGATCCTGGCCTGTGTGGAAAATACCAGTTTCAGCGGAGCCTACCCAGAGAATCCGTTTGACTTTAAACATTTCGGCATCAATTTTGTGGCCCTGTATGTGGATGGACAACAGGTCCCAGCCACGGCCTTAACACCGAACTTTGGGCGCAGGAATTTCATTCGAGCCTATCAGAGCCTGTTTACAGCCACCGGTCAAATCAACCAGGACGAAGGGAATTTCATCAGTCGGGAGGACTACGCGAACGGATACACGTTGTTCTGTTTGGATCTGACCCCTACCTTAGAGAACGACCATCAGCTGGCCCTGGCCAAGCAAGGCAATTTACGGTTGGAAATCCACTTTGCACGAGCCCTCGCGACCACCGTCAATGTGATCTGCTACGCCGAGTTTGACAACGTCATTCAAGTGGACAAGGCGCGCAACGTGCTGTGTGACTTCTCCACCTAACATGGATACAGACCATATAACCACCGTGCTGGAGAATGACCCAGGGACACGTATGGTCTTTCAAGGGGTGTTCGCCCGAGATGTGTTCCCATTAGACCGTATGTATCCTGCTGCTTACGTTCTCAACACGGACCCGATGGATCGGCCCGGTGAACATTGGGTGGCCGTGTACTTGACAGAACAGCAGGGCGAATACTTTGACCCGTACGGCCTGTCACCCCTCCATCCCGATTTAACAGACTTCATGGATCAAGGCACAAAGACGTGGTGTTGGAACAGTCAAACGTTGCAAAGCCTGACCAGTAGCGTGTGCGGACAATATTGCTTGTTTTACCTGTACCATCGATGCCGGGGAAGGACCTTATCTACCATCGTATAGATGTTTGACGAGTACCCCAAGGCCGAGGACCGCGATATACTCGTATATGACTGGGCCGCCCATCATTTCAATGTACAAGCCCCGTTCTGGGCTTAAGTTCTTTCAATGTACACACGCCCGCTGTTCTGGGCTTGAATTCTTTCAATGTACAAGTCCCCTGTTCTGGGCTTCAGTTCTTTCAATGTACAAGCCCCCTGTTCTGGGCATCAGTTCTTTCAATGTACAAGCCCCCCCCTGTTCTGGGCTTCAGTTTTCACGTGGTTGTTCTCACGTTGTTGTTGTTACTGAATAAAAAACAAAATGAGATCTCACCAAAAAAAACCTGTCTTGTGTGTTTTCTATATGAGCATGTCCATGAATAGCCAATCAGTGGCCTAGAATGGAGCCAAAGCTAACCCATCCATGTCCAGAAAACATTACCCGGGTGTACAAGAATCCGGATGTAGGCGCGGACGTAGGCGAAAGCATTCCAGTACCCGGATGTAGGCGCAGACGTGTACCTAGTACCCGTCCATTGGTTCTTTTATCGATCGCTCATTGGCTCTTTTTCTCGACCGCTGATTGGTCCAAATGGAACTGCCCATCCTTCCCAGGTTAATTTACAATCCCCTTTTGGGGTTCAAGCTCTGTATATCGATGCCGCAACATTGTCTCCTCCGAACCTTGCCGAAAGGGAGACCTTGGACCTTTTGACCTGGATGTGACCGTTGACCTTTTGACCCGACATTCATCCGCCCACTGCCGATAATGACGCGCGCGCGCGCTGCGGCATCAGATCATCTCCGCGCGCGCGCGCGCTGCGGCCGGGGCGGGCCGGGCCGGGCCGGGAAAGTTGGAGGTAGTGTTTGAGCATTCTGGAAGTGACGTCACACACTTGCGCAGACCCACCAAACCACGTGAATGTTAGTCCAGGTGGATGCTCCCCCACATATGATTCACATTGATACCTCACTCGACTCCATCGGACCCTTCGTGGCCCACCTAGACCACAAAAACGTCTATTTCCATAACCTTTGGCTACCGCGCATGCGCAGAATGACCCTATTTCTACCCCACATCCACGCCATCAGATGCTCCATTACATAGGCTTCACATGGATACCTCACACGACCCATTCGAACAGTGAATACCCCATCTCTAACCCAAACACACCCGCACACACCCCCAAAAATGCCTGCTTTCTATAATACGGCCAGGCTGCGCATGCGCAGAATGACCCTATTTCTACCCCACATCCACGCCATCAGATGCCCCCTCACATAGGCTTCACATTGATACCTCACACGACCCATTCGAACCGTGAATAGCCCATCTCTAACCCAAACACATCCACACACACACCACCAAAAATGCCTGCTTTCTATATTACGGCCAGGCTGCGCATGCGCAGAATATTGACAACGTACGAACCATTAGTGTAGTCAAGTGCTCCTGCATGAGAGCTTCACATTGATACCTCACTCGACCCCATCGGACCATTAGTGGCCCACCTAGATCCCAAAACGTCCACCCCGTATGGACCTATACACCCATAGCCATGCAGCATAGGCCTATGGGCCTACCCAGGCCTCGGTGACTTTTTCCAAAAATTTCACCGTTTCGTGCCAGGACACTTCCTATCATGTTTGTCTTGACGAGACTAAGAAAACAAATCCAAACAACCATACCGCAAATGTCTAGAAGTAGGTTTCCCAGTGGGACAAACATTCGACCTATACCCCCATAACCCGTATATGGGTCTATATGGGGCTATATACAGACCTCGAACTTTTTTCAAAAATTTCACCGTTTCGTGCCGGGACACTTCCTATCATGTTTGTCTTGACGAGACTAAGAAAACAAATCCAAACAACCATACCGCAAATGTCTAGAAGTAGGTTTCCCAGTGGGGCAAACATTGGTCCTATACCCCTAGTATGGGACTATATGGGTCTCCCTGAACTTTTTCCAAAAATTTCAACGATTCGCTCCGCGACACTTCCTATCATGTTTGTCTTGACGAGACTAAGAAAACGAGACCCCACAACCTATACCGCAAATGTCGAGAAGTAGGTTTCCCAGGATGGTCCTATACCCCCCATACCCCATATAGGCATTTTCCGTAATTTAGGATAAAGTCCGTGTTCCGTATTTTTTCAGGAAAAATTTTACATACACCCACCCTGGAACTAGGGGGAGATAATTCTATTGATAGGCAAGCCCCGTTAAGCCCGGCGACCTATATACCCCCATACCCCATATAGGCATTTTCCCGGACTTTTCGATAAAGTCCGTGTTTCGGGGGGTTTTTTTCAGGAAAATTTTTACATACACCCACCCATGACTGGATGCCCCTTCACATAGGCTTCACATTGATACCTCATACAACTCCATCGGCCCATTAGGGGCTCCCCTAGATCCCAAAACGTCTATTTCCATACCCTTTTCCCACAATTCCCTGTCTGCGCATGCGCAGAATGGTGACAACGCCCGAGCCGCTAGTCCAGTCAGATGCCCCTTCACGAATACTTCACATTGATACCTCATATGACCCCATTGGACCATTAGTGGCTCCCCTAGCTCCAAAACGTCTATTTTCATACCCTTTGGCCACCGCGCATGCGCAGAATTTCAATCCCACACCCAGCCCATCAGATGCCCCTTGACGAATGCTTCACTTTGATACCTCACTCGACCCCATCGGTCCACTAGGGACCCACCTAGGTCACAAAACGTCTATTTAGGTATTCCCCGTATACATTAACATTGGAAGTCAACCCATGGGACTACTTTCTGTCCGCGGAAGCTTTCTCCCGCGACCGCATCACCACCAGACCGCATCACCGCGGAAGAATTCGAGGTCAAAGGTTGCCGGAACTATAGCGGTGGAAAACCCCCACAGACAGGTCAATACATGCCTTGATCACATGATTGTCACGTGATCAAGTTCCGCCCCAGTGCGCCCCTTTGACGTCATTACATCCGGGTGAAAGTAGAGGGAATATCCGTAGACACTACTACTAGCCTTGGAGAAGATTTCAATGTTGCCTTAATTCTCCCCGCCCTGTGAGCGAATTTGTAAATGTTGCAGTCCAGGCACAAATGACACGCAGATCTAGCGTCGAAAATGTTCTGAAGTATATTTATCTTGGAGCGAGCTTACAAAATTGCATTGTAATCTCAATTTAATTATTGTTTAGAACATTTTAGGATACGATGTCTGACAATCATGGAGGGTGGGCTAGTGAATTTTCCTGTACTGTAAACAAAACAGAGCAAGCGGGAACTTCGTGACTTTACAGCTTATCATATTGGGGTCATTTTAGGCCTGAACCGAGCAGAGGATCATGGGTAAATTCAAAAGGCAGCCGTGTGGTATCTCAGAAATTCGTGTGTGTTTTTTTCAGCCAGTTCTGTCCAGTTCTTCGACTTATTCTGGCCTAAAAAGACTAGAAAGTATTTTATTTGGGCAAAAGTAGTTATTCTCTATATACTTTATTTGGTAGTTTATGAAAGAAAAATTGGAAAATTAAAATTTCGAAAAATCGGCCCAAAAAATAGTCGAAAATGGCTGCCGAGATGACGTTACTCGACGTCATCATAGCGTTCATCTTAAAGTTTGTTACTTTTTCGGGTAGAGCTTGAACAAAAGATACTGTGTGTTATGTTGCAGCGCTGCAGCCTTATGGATAGCGAAAATATATGGGGTGACTCCCAGATATGTCTGAAATTATTGAATATGATGATGTAATATCGAGAAAAAGATTTGTTCACCAAGGTTTGGAATGATTCGCGTACATAGTTCCGGTTACAATGATATTGTCATTAATTCAACTCTTATGATTTTTTTTTGACAATGCCATGGATTGACCAATCGTCCTTAAAGTCGGTTTGCACCTGTTGTATTAGTTGTGAGACGGTCCCTTATTCACCGATTTCAAGTTATGAACGGCGCGTATTTCGTTGATTCGGAATTGACATCTCTGTAGCGCCATTATCAGAATATTTCGCGATTCACATTACTTATGAATTGTTAACTACATGAAGCAACTGAACACATATTTGTGTGGAGATAATCAGGCCACGGCTTTTATTCAGTTCTTGGAATGATTTTCATGGAAGCAAATTACACATGGCCCTCAAATGGCTACATATCAGGACAAAGCAAACCAAGGCTAAACAAATCATGCTAAATACATGTATACAAAGTATACCCACATGGGAAATATCTCTGTCCAACCAACAAACTCCCATGGCTACATGGAAGCTTGACATGAGATATATATATCCCCCAACCCACTGGGCAGCCTAGCGGATCAGAACCCTTTCCAATGGCCACAAAGGAAAGCACAATTAGCATATGCAAATTAGCCTATAGTATAAATCCAATATTTGCCCCATGAAAATACCGCCACACAGACATCTCCAAAGATGACTGTCCCAAGCAACAGAACAAAGCCGTGGCCATGAACACTAAGTTCAACTCAACGCGATCAACTGTTCAATCTGTTCGCGGTCTCCGATTTACTTGAGTAGAATATATCGCGATAATCGTCTCTAATGCTTAACAAAGCGCTTAAGCCACACATAATGCTATACATGGAATGACTAATAGTCGACAGGCGGAAAGTAGCGGACTCTCCTAGGAAACAGCTCCTCGATTGCCCCCTCAAAATATTTAGCAGGAAATCATTTCCAATTCCAGATGTACCCAATCACTCAATAAAGAAAGCATGTCGCGACAAATATTAGGGTGACGGATAACAAACGAGCGCCCTAGATCATGTCGCATCTTATGAGCCAGATGACAGGTAGTTACAGTACATAGGTCATTGACGCCGGCATGAATTATCAGGAATTCAGATAGTGATCGCGATATTCTTAACTGTTCGTGTACAGTGGGTAATATTTGGTGCCACCGAAAATCACGCACACCGATCCATTTGATATGTATGCCATGTCGTGGTAAGAGGCCAAGATGAATTCCACTCGCTTTTATAGCAGCTCTGTGCTGGACCCAATAAACAGTGCTGGAACTCACGATCCAAACTGTGGTACTGCGCCTGTGAAATGTATCTACAAAAGACTTGGTATGTGTAGTGACAGGCCTTCAGCTAGAAACTACATGCATGATTCTACATGAGGTTCTGAGAAACACTTCCAAAGTAAATATTTGGAAAGGTGGAGATAATCTCGGGTGTGCTTGACAATTATTTAATTCTAGCTGAAAGCCTGTGAATTAATGAACAATTCAACATACATGTATGCAATACAGTGTAACCTCTCTATAACGCTGCTCTTGAGGGACCAAATTTGAATCATCTTATAGATTTTCAGGTTGACCGGTTATTAACAGGTTGAAATGACATGTATGCATTAATATGGGGGGCATCATAGCACTCACCTTATATCAAAATCAGCATTATATCGAGGCACTTTATAGTGAAGCTAGGCTGTATATCAACATCTGAGTTGCCCCACAATGGATCTAATTATGAGCAATAATTTGGAACCGGGCAGGTATGCATATACACCTATGGAAGGCACCAGACCTCGATCTACCAAGCTGTTGGATTACCTCCCCTAGCACACCCTTCGCGGTCACGTATGAAGCATGACCAGTTCTAAAGAAAATGAGTATTAAATCGGTGAGATTGGCAATTCAGGAATGCCAGTGATTTCTTCAGTACTACCGCAAACTGACACCCACTCAATGACGAACCATATAAATGCAACCGGAATTGCTTACCTTCAATGTGCCTTGGCATATGCATAAGCTGAGCTACGACATCAAGCGGACAAGGTTCACCACCCCCTGGGATCGTTAACCTAAACCTTCACCAAGCTGATTCATTTCAGAAAACCTTATTGTTAATTCAATACCCCCATTATGCAGCCCCAAAATCAATGTGCACATCATGGATTCCTAGTGCCCTATGGCTATGTATTCTTTGGTGAAACGAAACCGATTCACTAGCTGCTCTAAACAATGATGGATAACCTCCAATTCAAGTGGCTACTTTGTTTCAGCCCTTCAACAATAATTTGCATATTATACAATTCTGGGCTGGGTAGGTGTGCATGAAAAGCATGAATATGCCCACATTTGAATGGGAGTAACCCTGTCTGGAAAGATGTGCAACGTATTGTAGGAGCTAACTGCCTGCAACTGGCCATATGGGGTCAGACTAGCATTGAATCTAAATTGCTCAGGGGAGGTATTGCTCAGGGGAGGCAACACCTGCATCATAAGTGGCTAATTTTCTTGGAGACATTGAGTTCTACAATAGTATACAAGCTTCATCTGCTAAAGCCACTTGGGTAGAGGGGTAGGCAACTTCTCGACCTGCAGTGCCAACCGATGGAATCTGTCCCACTGAAACCGTGAATTCATTAATTGACCAACTTACGTGCCTGGACTTGAACAAAATATTGTTCCTCAAACAAACCAATACTAAGATACGCACCAGCCTCATCACCCGTGTTCACTACAGTCACTACTGCCTGGTTATCTGAACTGAAATAATTCTTTTATGCTGCAAGTAGCAACCTCATAGTTCAACAGCTGAAACAATGGGGAATAATTCTACGAAAGTAATGTCCTTTTTAATCCATGAGATGTACCATTCTGTAGGCCATGAGGCAAAAGCCCATCTACCCTCAAAATATGCCCATATGCCACAACTACAAGTGGCATCAGTAAATAATTGAATGTTTTCCAGATCTGGTCAAGGAACGCACTCACGCCATTACAGTACTTGAAATTTCAGCCAAATTTCCAAATCAGCTTTCATTTCTGATGTCACCCTAATATGATAATGGGACAAACGTACTCTCATGGTAGCATTGATGAGATGCCTGAAGAATGCTCCACTGGTGCTATAGCCCTACAGGTAAAGTTAAGCAGGCCGGTGGCTGACTGTCATTCCTTTAAGGATAGCTATCCCAGATCGACCACCGTAATTCTGTAGGTGTGTTTACGGTCAATTACTTACCATTGGAGTCAGGCCGACCACCGTAATTATGTAGGTGTGTTTACGGTCAATTACTTACCATTGGAGTCAGGCCGAGCACCATAATTCTGTAGATATGTTTACGGTCAATTACTACCACGGTGACTTTCCGGAGGCTTATGATGTGTACTTTACGATCATGAAGTTCTCCCATGGGGATTGACCCAGTCTCTTTCTTAACGCACCATTCTATGAAAGTACTGAACTGATCAAATGCGGCACATGATATAGTGGATCCCATTGGCATGGTTAAAATAAAAATAAATCTTTTTGAAACTTGAAACCTAACTGGTCAAAATCCCCTGGATTTACTTGGACCAAACAAAGCCTGGTTTTATATTTCTTTGGCAAGCAATACCCCTTTCCCCAACTGTTGTATAATCCTTACTGCATCATCTATCTTAGAGTAGCTTACAGAGCCCAAATACCGATCCACAAAATTGGTAACTGAGGTTCTTGTGCGTTTAGAGGAAGATAGACGATATATTACGCGATGTTCCCCTGGGGCTTTATTCGGTACTAAACCCAATGGTGGCACACTCAATGTAGAAATCGGCCGACAACTCTCCCCAAATATACCTCTTTAAGTTTCTCAACAACCATGCTCTCTTCTAAATTAAAGGGCAAGGTACCCGACTGTTACCTGTCTGTCACACAGAGTGATTAGGATTGAACTTCTCCCTGAGGCATACAGCTAACATTGGAACTAAAAATAAAAATTTGCATTTTCTCAAACATATTGTCCTAATTCGATAGAACCGAGAAAATTCTGAGCTTGGGTTCATTGTCCCGTTGTCTCCTGGCTGGTGTCATGATAGAGTCATTCGCTCTTCAGGATTTGTTTAACAAATGCTATAATTTGACATACTGTGAGTCTTTGAATGAATGGGGAGAATATACGATCAAAAAGAACTGTGTCAATGATTTTCATTTGAAACTATTATTTTTTTTTATTTATAAACAGAGAGAGTATTGATGTTCACTCCCAGTTATGCCCTGCTAATGGGGAATTTTGAGGCAATTTACTGCTACATAAAATATTCGCTTCCCTTGCCCCTGCAATAACGACATATTGTTATTATACAAGCCCGTATGCTGGTTTGGCAACGGGGGGGTTCGTAGAGAATATTGCGGAACTGCTAATGCGAGCGCCGCAGGCGCGAAGCCCGGCTAGGGGGGTCCGGGGGCATGCCCCCCCGAAATTTTTTCGAAAATTTAGATGCCATATGGCGCGTTCTGGCGCATTTTTACAGCATATTTTCGACACCCGCCAACTGCATTTTTTCCGACTGATAAATTCAGTATATGACTATAATCGACTCGTTGTGTGAATGATGATCTTGTCGACTGAGAGATGGCTAATATTCAACCATGGGAAACCCCCCTTTGATCAAGATTATTATCATTAACGTCATTAACTCCTCACTCCGGTGTGGTGGCTAAGAGTGGGGATAAGTGTCCCGTTTCCTATCTTTTATTGAGTGAAGAGTGTCCTACCTCTGGAGATATCTGGAGAAGAGTGTCCTTGCACTCTTAATATTGGATATTCTTAGCCTCCACACCGGCCTGCCGATATATTTGTGCCACTTCAGTTCACACTTGTTACGATCTGGTAAAGAGATGGATAAATCACGCCAACAATTCCTCCGATTGAGCCATCCTATATTATCAAGGAACTGGTCCATGTTTATTACTGCATATTTCGCCGCTATCTGTCATAAAGAAAATATGTCAACCAGCAAAGACTTGATCACGTTAAGAATAACAATGTACAGCGCCGGCCGAAGCTCCCAAAAAGTGTGTGGGGGGGGGGGGCTCAACTATCATAGCACTTTAGGCGAGGGTCCAGGGGCCGTCTAGGCCCCGGAAGCTCCGCGCTCCTATATGGCTGTCGACGCATTCTGGCCGACTTCCGGCATACAAAACGACGTATCATCACTATATAATCAACTGCATTTTGAGATTGTTTTTGTGATTTTTTCTCGTCATTTAGAAGAAAAATTGAGTTGATAACTTTTGAATGCAAAAGAAGTATTTTTTCCTTTCCAAAATTCGAACTATACGCAGTGATCTCGAAGAAAGTAACATTTCAGCAGAGGGTTGGAGAGCGCTGACGTGTTTGAAGAGAAATATGTGAACACAAAAAAAGAAATAATATGAACGCAATTTTGATTTCTAAATTTGATAAGCAGATAATCGTCCAATAAAGCGAATGCAATTTCTAGGGTGCACTCCGGAGATTCTTTTATTCGGCATAGAATAGACTATGGCTCCGTTTTTCGGCCACCGGTTGTCGCAAAACCTTCAACCCAAATCACTTATATGTATATATTTTCTGAAAGAGCATGATGAAACTATTATTTTAAGATATAACACTGCTATGTTATAGAAAAATTAAACTCGAACATTCTCCTCCATGCTTGCTTCATTTTCCTAGAAAACCCCTTAAAAATGTCGAAAAATGGTCAAATTCGGCTCAATTTCCAGAAAAATCTGTAAGAGCGATTTCAATTAAACTTCTTACTCACGTTCCCTGGTCCAGTCTCAACTTAAAAAGGCAAAAAAAAAGGGGATGTTAACCTAACCGTTTTTTGTCAGATTTTCTTCCCGTAAATGAGTCCCGATTTTTAGGCACACCCAAGGGGCATAACTGAGGCAGGACAAACTTTGCTCCATGATCCCGATCAGCGTGTAGACGAAGCCAGCACTCGATTTGTACGTACTCGTTTGCAGCGTTGATAATGCTGAAGAGGATGGCATTATAGATATAAGCTATTAAGAAGACAAGAAGAATTATGATGTAGCA